>KV423946.1:9168-37251 GCA_001632435.1 Calocera cornea HHB12733
CCCCCACCCTCGCTGCCCCCCGCCCCCGCTGCCCCCCGCCGATGATGCCTTCTATGCCTGTAGCGCCTCTCGAGCTCGGGCGCGAGCCTCCCCAAGACGGCCGGGAGATCCTCGCTGCTCACGAAGCGCTCGCGGCCCTCCTGCTGCAGCCGGGGGCTGCCCGGCAGTAGCAGGGAGAACAGGCGCTCGGTCCTGGGCGGGGCGCGGTAGGTCGGGTAGGAGATGAGCGAGCTGCGGCTGCGGCTGCGGCTGCGGCTCGAGCTGGCGTCGCTCGAGCTGGACGAGCTGCCGTGCCGCGCCCAGCGGGCGATCGCGCGCTCGACGAGGTTCGCCAGCCCTGCTATGGGGCCCCAGCCGGCGGAGCTGCTTGACGAGGTGGACGAGGCAGAGGAGAGGGTGACGGTGCTGGCGATCGTTGCGCGGCGGCGGAGGCCGACGCCGCGCGGCGCGGGGAAGGAGGGCGAGCTGATGTGGATCGCGGGCGGGGCCGGGTGCTCGGTCGTGCCCTTGAGGGTGAAGGGGGAGGCGGCGGTCAGCGTGTGGCCGGTGAGGGTGGGGGGCGTGTGCGCGTCGACGAGTGTATGCGGCGTATCTTGCGACGTCTCTCTTTCTCCTTCTCTCTCCCTCTCTTCTTCCCGTTCCCGTTCCCGTTCCCGCTCCCGCTCCCACTCAAAATCCCGCTCCTCAACCGCATAATGAATCCTCTGCGTCCTCTGCACGCCCTCCCTCCTCTCCTCATCCGCCTCCCCTTCCGGCCCCCTGCCAGCAGCCCGGCTCGGCGTCCCAGGCGGCGGACTAGCGTTCCTCCAGACATCCTCCCCCTGCTCCCGCCCCTCCGCGAGGCCGACAACGCCGGCCATACCGGGCAGCTCGGCCAGGTCGGGGTAGGCGAAGCTCGGGGGCCGGGAGTGGGAGTGGGAGTGGGAGTGGGAGTGGGTGGAGGCGCTGTGCTGGGAGGTGGGGTATGTGGGCGAGGTGGGCGAGGTGGGATCGGAGGTCGACGCTGGGGTGAGGGGTGTGATGGGTGTGAGGGGGGAGAGCGGGCCGGAGTGGGTGTAGGCCTGGTGAGGGGCCATTGTGCCTTGCTGGTCCTCGCTGGCTAGTGCCGTTAGTCCGGACGGGGTGTGGGTGTGCTACGGCTGGAGGTAGCCGTCCGAGTCGTCTACGGGGAGAGTGTGGGCGGTGACCAGCGGTGGGCTGCACGGCGGGGGTGGGGTGCCATGCAGGCCGGGGGCGGGTGGAGTGGGAGCGGGAGCGGGAGCGGGAGCGGGCGCGGGCACAAGGGGGCCAACCATCCAGGTCCGCCGCGTCCGTCGCGGTCGTCGGTGGTGGGCAAGGGTGGTGCGGTGGGGTGCAGCAGTCCCCGAACGGAGAACGGAGAGTGGGCGACCGTGCAAGTCGGATGCGACACACAGCAGCAGACCCGCACCGACGACCGATCCCGCCCTCCCCTCCCTCGCCTGCACTACCAGAATTGCTCCCGTCCTATGGGCCACCCTCTTCCGCCGGTTTCCCCCAGACCCCTCGGGCCTCGGGCCGATCTACTGCACGGCACTGCACTGACCTGCTACTGTAGCCCGTCTCTTCATACAACTGCCACACGCGCTGCCAGGCCAGCTACTGTAGTGACTACCAGCTGAACAGCGAGGGATGCAGTATCTGCTTGATCACCCCGTGCCAGGCGGATGGGGACGTCGACCAATCAGGCGCGTCGGTTTAGCGCACGTGCGGGTGTGACTTAGGCGCTCGTTGGCCCGCGCGCCTTGCATCGATTTGGGACCACGACCACATACTGTGACGTTTGCTGCGCGGGGTGGCGAGCAGGCGTGGAAGCGCAGTCGGACCGGCGTACAACCAACAATCATCTCCTCATTTTTATCTACATGGTACTGTACTATCACACATGCTCGTGCAGCACAGAGAGCGCGCCCGACTCGCGCTACATGACATCGGCCAGCTGGGTCTTGGGCGTCGCCTTGTCATACGCGTGGTTGTCGAGCCTGTGCTTCGTGCCCTGCTCGTACGCATAGGCCATGCCGAGGACGTTGGCGTCGTCCCACTGCCTGCCGAGGAAGCTGAGCCCGAAGGGGATGCCGGGCGCGGGGAAGAACTGCGTCCCGTTGTGGATCGCCGTCGCGTTCACCGTGTCCGGGTAGTAGCCCAGCGGCACGTTCATGATCGGGCACCCGGCGATCGTCGCGATCGTCGTCGTCCGGCCCTCGGAGGGCAGGACGATGGCGTCGCAGCCGTACTTGTCGAGCGTCGCGTGGATGCCGTCCGTGCGCCCGATGTAGTAGTCCAGCCACACGTCGCGCAGGTACGTGCTGTTCGCCATCCCCGTCGTCGCGTTCGCCGTCAGCCACGACGCCTGGTTGTTCTGCAGCGGCGGGAGCTCCAGGTCCGCGTGCGCGATGTTGAACTCGATCAGGTCGCCCAGGTCGTGTACGCCCGTCGGGATGGACAGCAGCCCGTCCAGGTAGTTCTTGATGTCCACCTTGAAGTCCGTCGCGAACACGAGCCCCGTCGACACGTTCGTCGGGTACAGACCGTCGAGCACAGACGGCATCTCCGCAGGGTCGATGATCGTCGCGCCCAGGTTGGCCAGCTCGACGAGCGAGTGGTTGAACACGGGGCCGATGCTCGGGTCGTTGTGCGTCACGTTGTCCTGGTTGAACACCTTGCGCGGCACGCAGATCTTCTTGCCCACCAGCGCCTTCTCGTCCAGGTAGTACGTGTACCGCGGGACGACGTCCGGCTGGGCGAGCGTGTAGTTGTCGCGATAGTCGGGCCCGGAGATGATCTCCAGCACGAGCGCGGCGTCCGCCGCCCAGCGCGTGATGGGGCCGACCGTGTCCTGGTGCTCGGACAGCGGGACAACGCCGGCCCGGGACACCCAGCCGGTCGTCGGGCGGATGCCGAACACGTTCTGGCGGTCCGACGGGCAGATCACGGACCCGCCGGTGTCGGACCCGAGGGTCACGGCCGCCAGCCCGACGGCCGCGGCGACGGCCGAGCCGGAGGAGGAACCCCAGGTGTCGCCCTTCGGGTAGTAAGGGTTGGAGGTCTGACCACCCCGGGCGCTGCAGCGTGTCAGCATTGCCCGTCAGACTCGATACAGGGGCACTTACGACCACCCGTTGCTGATGCCGTTGCCCCGGTAGTACGCCCACTCGCTGAGGTTAGCCTTACCAAGGATGATCGCACCCGCCTCGCGGAGCTTCTTGACGACGTGCGCGTCGCGCGGGACGATGCTGCCGAGCAGAGCGTACGAGCCCGCGGTCGTGTTCATCTTGTCCGCAGTGCCGATGTTGTCCTTGACCAGCACGGGAATACCGTGCAGGGGGCCCCAGATGATGCCGGCCGCGCGGTCCTTGTCGAGTTGCCTGCACGATCGTGAACAGTAACCCCGTCAGCATTGTTGCAACTACGCACGCAGCGATCTCGACCGCATCGGGGTTGGTCTCTATGACCGCATGCAGCTCCTCGTTGACCTCGGAGATGCGGGCAAGGTACGCCTTGACAAGGTCAACAGCGGTGAAGCACCCAGCCTCCATGCCGTTGCTGAGCTCCTTGACGCTCGCATCGTACAGGTCGGGCAGGACGCAGTCGCGCGGAATATGGCGCTTCGGGGCAGCGGCCGAGCCGAGGGCGGGGGCCGAGCCCAGGAGGAGGAGCGAGAGGGCGGCGATGACGCGCATGGTGGCTCTGGCGTGGGGGGCAGGTACTGAGAGGTCAGCGCCTGCCGATTCCAGGGACAGAAGCGCATGCTTATATACCACTCGAGCCGGTTGGGCACTTCTTCGGGAAGCCCGAACCTTCACTGTTGCGCTCCACCCAGGCCCAGAAGCAAGATACAGGCCGACTGCCAGATTTGGGGTATGTCTATCCCTCTTCTGGCCTTCCTCCCGAGCGGGCCAATGGGTACCGCCGCTCCGCCCAAGCCAGCGCGCACTGAATGCGCGCCCTTATGCCAAGCCCGCCAGCCTGGTTCATAACTCGGCTCCGGGCCCTCGTGTAGTGGAGGGCTTGCGAGAGAGGCGTTGCGGATTGGACCAAGATAAGCCAGAGCGGGGCGGCGAGTCAGCGGGCGCCCGGCGGGCACTCGATGTGGACAGCGGCGGCGGGCGGTTGAGGACGGGTAGAGTTGGGGGGCTGTCTCGCATCACGACATCGCGAAGCTGGCTGGCCAGGGGCACAGAACAGGGAATAGACAGGATGCCGGTTAGCGCAGCGCGCAGATAGCGTGCGCTGTCCTGGTTCGGGCGGTCAGCGGGAGCCGCAGCGAGGGCGTAGGGCCATGCCGCCGATGGCTGACAGCGGCGAGTCAGGCGGACAAGGGCATTGTCCAATCGCCCCAAAGCGGCAAGAATCTGTCCCAGATTAGGCAGGCACCATGGGTCATTCTTGGCCAATGGGCGTACTGGAGGACGGACAGCTTGGAACGGGAAAAGAGATGATAAGCAGGGATGCGCATTCCGACTTGTCGATTAGACGGCCGCAGGGCGCAGGTGCCGGCATGCCGACATGAAAGAACGCTTGGCGCCCATGCGCCAAGGGTCACGTCCGGAACCGACGCGATTGTCCGACGCAGACCGGGCAATGGTCAAGATACGGCGACATGATGGTATTACAGTGAATAGATTATAGATACACTGTCCGTTTCCGCGCAAGCGGACATCCCAAAAACAAAAACAGGGGCCGATCAAGTACATACAGACGGAGCGGGACACGGGCTTCATGCGGCTATACCTCGAACCCGCGTTCGGCCATCTGCTCCTCAAAGTACTTCTGGAGCTTGTTCGCATTCTTCGCATACACGCTGTCGGCCTGGTTGAACAGGCGGCAGTTGTCCAGCATGAGCATGACGTCGTCGTAGAAGTCCTTGAACCCGGCGTACTGCGCATTGTCGAGCTTGTGCTCGATCATGCTCAGGTCGACCGGGTGCAGCACCGTCTCGTAGTACTCGGGGACCTCTTCCTTGGAGACCGGCTGGAGGAACGGCCAGCTCGCGTTGTGCGTCTGCAGGTCCTGGAGAAGGTGCTTCATCTTGGTGTGCTGCGGGCCCTTCATGTGCCGATCGAGCGCGTCCTGCTCGTATGTCCACCCTGTCTCGCCTGTATGCGCCGGTCAATCCCCGTCCTGCCAGCCCAACACCATACATGGACTTACGCAGGCCCGGCACGTCCTTCGCATCCAGCCGCCACACCTTCTCGTCCTCCCCCTCGCCCTTCATCGCCTTGACGACGCGCCCCGGCGGGCGGATGCCGCGCGCCTCGCGGTCCTTGAACACCTGCAGGCCCCTGTACACCCTGTTCGCCGTCGACCCGTCGGCGATGATCTGGCGGATCTCGTCCCGCTGGCGGATGAGCGCGTCGTGCAGCTCGAGGTACCTGAACCTGGGCGGGAGGAAGGTGCACTGCGGATGCAGCGTCGCATCAGCACCTCTGCGGGTAGTATGGCGACAGGCCCGCGCACCTGCATGATCGTCGCCCCCTCGTAGTCCTTGATGTACCCCGCCCAGCGCTCGCGCGGGAGCGTGATCTCCTTTGTGAACCCCTGCTTGCGGAAGTAGCCCACGGCGTAGTTGTCTGCGTACGTCAGGAAATGGTTGATCCCCGGCATCGCCTGGCGCAGATAGTCCTTCAGGTGGTTCATCATGTGCACACCGTACCCCTGCCGTGCCCCTCAGCATCAGTCACTGCACGTGCTCCACAGCCAGCTGGAGTTGGAGTTGGAGCAAAGCGCACCTTGCTCTGCTCGCTGCTGTCCACGGCACAAAACACGATCTCTGCAAACCCCCTCTTCTCAAACGGCCGGAACGTGATGCCGCCCACGACGCGCAGTCCGCGCTTGACGACGGCGAGCGCGTGGTGGTTCGGGTCAAAGACGAGCTTGGCGATGTAGTCCCGGGGCATGTTGGGCAGCTGTTTCTGGAACAGGCACTTGAGCCCCGTCAGGAGGATGCCCGTCTGGGGCCGGACGGACGTGGGCACGGGCATGAGCCGGATGATCGACAGCTGCTCTTCGAGCACCGCTGGGCGCGTCTTGCGCTGTGGCTGCAGAGCCCACCAGGTCATCAATACCGAGCTGGAGTCAGATCGCGGCATGCATGCACGCACCTTGGCTGGCTTCTCCGGCTCCTCCCGCTCCGCGCCTGCACCAGCACCACTCAGCATGCTCCCCCCCGCGCCGCCGGGCAGCCGCTTGCCCCCCGCCCCAGCCGTCTTCTTATGCCCCAGCGCGGGCGTCCTGAGCACGCTCGGGCTCGTGGGTGTGCCCCCCGGCGTGCGGGGCTGCGACTGACTCTGGCCCTGCGATTGGGATTGGGATTGCGCCTGAGTTTGGGTTTGGGTTTGGGTTTGGGTTTGGGTCTGCGTGGCGGGGAGGGACTGCGAGGCCGTAGCGGCGAGCGGCTCGTCCGGCTCGGACTCCTCCGCATCCACGTCCAGCGCCAGGTCGAGGTCGTCGACCTCGGCGCGCTCCTGCGCCTCCCGCTCCTTGCGCTTCTCGTCCCCCTCGGGCACCGCCGGGCCCTTGCCTGAGTCCGCATCCGCATCGGCATCGTCCAGGGGCAGGTCCACCGGCGGCGTCTGCGGGGCGAGTGTCTTGCCGCCCAGGGTGGAGCGGCCCTGCGCGTTCGTGTGCATCGAGAGGGGCACCTCGGGCTCGTCCTCGGAGAGGTCGTCGACGGTGCGCGAGCCGGAGTGCGAGTGCGAGTGGGAGCGGGAGGAGCGCGAGTCCTGCTCCTCGTCTTCCTCCTGCTCCTCATCGCCCTCCGCTTCCCCCTCCTCGGCATTCTCCTCAGCAACCTCTTCTTCCTCCCCCTCCCCCTCCGCCTCATCGTCTTCGCCCTCCTGTTCCTCCTCCTCCTCCTCCTCCTCCTCTTCTTCCTCCCTCTCATCATCATCCTCCTCCCCACCCTCAGCATCAGCATCAGCCATAGCCTGCTCCATCTCCTGGGTCATCCCAGCCTCTCCAAGCGTCTCCATCCCCGGCATATTCCCAAGCGCAGACATGTCCAGCCCGAGCTCCGTGAGCTGCTGCAGCTGCTGGTCGAGGGAGAGCTCGCCCGCGTCTGCCCCTCCTTCGGCAGCGCCCGGCCCTCCCTCAGCAGCCTGGGCATCCCCGCCCACAGCCTCCCCACCCGGCGCCACCTCCTCCTCCTCCCCACCAGCAGGGCTCTCAGTCAGCGGGCTGCTCTTGGGCGACCCGCTCCTCCTCGCGCGCTTAGCGGGGCTGGGCCCGGCCCCCTGCTCAGCCAGGGGGGCCGGCGGCGCGCTGTTGTCCGGCAGACCCGGGGGGGAGTCGTCCGGCGAGGACAGGGGGGAGGACTGTGCGCGTTTCCGTTTTGGGGGCATTTTCTGGTGTGCTGGTGTCGGGCGGGTCAGTGTGTTGCGCATATATTTGGATTGGGGAGGAGGTGCGTACGGTGTATGGCGCGAGGCCGCTCGGGCACACAAGAGCGGCTCGGTAGTGACGGGGTGTGCGGGGGCGGTCGCAGGCCTGCGTCCCTAGCCCGACTCAGGGTGGCGCAAGTGTGCTTAGCTAATCACCCACCGAGCCAAGCGCCTCGTCTTCTCCGGGCATCATGCTATTCTGCCCCCGTGCTGTCGTCACACCCTGGGTGGCGCGCCAGGGTGGCGGTGTGGCCGCACGGGCCCGGACCCCCGTGGCCGGCCGAGCGGGGCGCGGGCGCGGTGGGCCAAGGGCACCAGGCGAGGGCGTGAGGGTGAGGGGCCAGGACTGGGAGGACCGCACACAGACGCACACGCACGCACGCACGGACGGTTGCACGGACCACCCCCGGCCGCCCAGGTCAGCAAAGCTCGTTCCAAGCTCCCCTCCAGCGCGCGCACACTCTAGGAGTACGCACCACCCACAACGCACATCCACACGCACACACACACACACGCACACGCACACGCGACTACGCCCACATCCACTCTGCACATCCACATCCTCGCTTCCCCCATCGCCTCATCAGCCCCCATCCCTCGCCCGCACACCCTCACCTCCCTCTCACTCCCACACCACCACCACCACCACCCCGTCTCACCCCGGCTCACCGCTCCCTCACCAACCAACCCCCGTCCACTCTACACAACCACACCAATGGCCCCGCGCCGCTCAGCCCGCCGCCCCCCGCCCTCCTCAGCCCCCTACCCCTCCTCCGTCGCATCAGACGACACCTCCCCCTCCCTCGCCGCATCCATCTCCGTCCCCCCCGCATCATCCACCAACGGCACCGGCACCGGCAACGGCAACAGCAACGCCCCCGCTTCCGCCTCCCGCTCAAAGCGCGGGAGCGTCAGCCGCTCACCAGAACAGGAGCTCAGCCCCCTCGCCAGCGGCGGCAGCAGGAGCACGGCACGCAGGGGGAAGAAGAGCCCCACCGCCCCGGCTGCGGCTGCGGCTGCGGCTGCGGCGGGTGTGGGCAGCAAGCTGGAGGACGTGCCGGAGCACCCTCCCGCTGATGACGCGGACGGGAAGGGCGGGCTCGCGCCGGAGCAGGACGTCAAGCTCGAGCAGCACGAGCATGGGGCCCCTGCAGACGAGCAGCGGGGCAGCGACGACGTCCCCGAACTGGAGGTGGACGCTGGGCCCGACGCTGACGCGGACGCGGACGCGGATGCGGACGAGGACGGCGACGGCGACGAGGACATGGGCGAGACGCGCTGCTGGTGCGGCAACACCGGTGCGGCCCCTTTTCCCCACCACTCATTTCACAACTGACCAACACGTTTTGCTTTGCCTCGCTATGCAGATGACGACGCGTTCCAGATCCAGTGCGAGATCTGCAAGATGTGGCAGCACGGGCCCTGCATGGGCTTCACGGACCAGAGCGAGGTCGAGGGCGAGAACTTCCACCACTGGTGCGAAGAGTGCCGGCCCGAGCTCTGGAGCACCGACATCCGGTGCGTGTCCCCTCTGTTTCCCGCTTCGCTGGGTATATGCTGACTCTTTCTCTCGATTTTGCAACAGTAGGCGCCTGACCCGCTCGGCGAAACACAAGCGCACGCCCTCCTCCGGTGCTGCGCTCGGCTCCCACCCACCCGCGACGTCCCCCACGATCGCCACGCACCGCGAGGCGAACCGGGACACGCACCCGCAGCCGGACAGCCCGCTCCTCCCGCGCGAGCCCAAGCGACGCGCGACGATGAACAGCGCTGCCGCGTCGCTCGACGCGCAGGAGCTGAGGATCGCCGATGGGCCGGCGGGGAGCGTGGAGGACGAGGGGGAGCGCCGGGGCGGGAAGAAGAGGAGGAGGGCGGACGACGCGGATGTCGCTTCTGCGTGCGTTCCTCTCTTGTCAATTGGGCGCATACATCTGACATTCCTGTATCCAGTTCGGTGCCCACCCCGCCTCCTGCACCGGCCCAGACATCTCGCGCGCGCCCATCCCGCGCCGCCGTCCCCGCCGCGTCCACGCCCTCCAAGCGCCCGCGCGCAGCGCACAACAAGGCCAAGGACCCGCCCTCGCCCTCCGCGGGCTTCGCGCCCGGCGCAGCAGGCTCGATCCCGGACCACCTCGCCCACCTCAGCTTCATGTTCACCGACCCGCCGGGGAGCGGCAGCCCGAGCGCGGCGGGCGGCTCGCCCACGGGCTCGGGCTCCGTGCAGGCGCTCGGACTCAGCTTGGCCAGGCCCCAGGGGACAGTGCCCATCAACGCGTTCTCCCTGCCCGCGCTCGTCCAGCACTTCCCGGCCGTCGTCGCGCACGCGTCGCCAGAGCCGGTGCACACGCCGCTCGCTGGTGCTGGCGCTGGCTCGCCCGGCTCGCCCTCTGCCCACGCGAGCGCACCGCCTCCCAGCACGCCCGCGCCCGTCCCAGCACACGAGATCGCCAACTCGCTCGCGCTCAAGTGCAAGATCAAGTGGCCCTCGAAGCGCATCACCCCCGGGGAGATGAAGAAGCGCGTCGGGGCGATGCTGATGTGGGGGATGCGCGTCGGGAGCGAGCTCGAGCGCCGGGAGGAGCGGGGCCGCGAGCTCGGCCTGTGGGGGCAGGAGGGCGGCCCCTCCCCGGAGCAGAGTCCTGCTGGGGGCGGGCCGGAGCCGCTGCCCGAGGCTGGTGCTCCTGCTGTTGCTGGGGAGGCGGTCAGAGCGCAGGAAGGGGGAGAGCACAGGCAGCCAAATGTGCTCGACCGCGCCATTGGCGAGAAGATGCCCACCCTGCTGCCCGACGTGCTCTCCGCGCCCGCGTCTGCCGACGCTCCTACCCGCGCCCCAGTCTCAGCGCCGACCCCAGCGCCAACCGCCGCACTCCCCAGCGCCCCCGCCTCGGCCCCGGCTCGCGCCCTACCCAGCAGCTCCGCCTCCTCCACAAGCAGCGCCGACCTCCGCCTCCTCACCGCCGCATCGACCCTCACCTCGGCCGCGCAGGCACAGGACCTCCTGCGCCAGCTCACGCAGAGGCTCGTGCAGGTCAACGAGCTGTGGAACTCGAGGGCCGAGCTGCCGATGAGCGCCGGCGGGGAGGGCATGGCGGTGAGTGTCGGGAGGCGGTGAGCCGGTGAGCGCCCGCGCGCTGCATGCATTTCATCTATCGAGGGAGATGCTCCGCCTGGCGACAGTGGGCAGGCTTAGACGGCCCCCATTGGGTCTCTGGGCCGCTGGGTCGCTGGGCGTTGAAGGGAAGGAGAAGGAGGGGTTCCTGCGGAGGACGGACCGACGTCGCATCTGCATTCGCATCCCCATACGCATCGCATCGCATCGCATCGCACCAAACTCACCACACCACACCACAACCACATCGCACCGATTCACAACCATCCGCACTCCCAACGATTCCTTTTTCCGGGTACATATCCGCTCTCCTTCCTCCTTTCCTCCTTTCCGCTTTTCCTCCTCTTTTCCTCGCTGTTTTCATCTCTGTGTCTCTTTCTTGTGCACCTCATACTCTGGCTGCGAAGGCAAGGGCGGTTAGCCTGCTTCCCCATGTCTCCTATTTCTGTTGATACTCTTCTTTCCGAGTTGCTTTGCGTGTCATCCCGCTCTCTGCGTACGGGGCCCTGTGGGAGCGTTCGCGGTGCATTTGTACGCTAGGCGCTGTACTCTCGGCCCGTCCGGGCGTGTAATGATATCCCCATTCTTGCTGCGAGGGCGGTCCTCCGGAGACCAGCGCATACAGGCCATTGCGTAAGATTGATAAAACTTGATCCTTGTACTGTACACTCGGTTTCTTGAATTCTTTCGGCTAGTCTTACATCCCCCTTTCTCCCCTCGTGCTCTGATCTGCAAGCAGCTCGCTCTGGCCCCGCCTACGGCCACCACCGTGCGAGCCACTCCCTCGTAACGCTGACGACCTGTTCCTCCTGCTCATTGACCAAAAAGTGGCCCGTGCCCTCGTCCCCGATATTGACATGCGTGACCAGCCCCTCGGCACCGAGCCCGCGCCAGATGCCCGCGACGTCCATGCTCCGGTGCAGGTGGAGCGAGGAGAGCGCGAGGATGGGGATGCGGAAGGGCGCGGGCGGGCGGGGCGCGCCCGCGGCCAGGTGGCGCAGCGAGTTCGTGTGCTCGAGCAGGGCAAGGTCTGCCTGCAGGTCGTGCGTTGCGCCGGCGCGGTACTAGGTGGCAGAGAGAAAGTGAGAAAACTGACAGGGACAGGGACAGGGGCAGGGACGGGGGGGAAGAGAGGCCAAGGCCAACTGAAGGTACTGACGTCCTCGCACGCGCCCCGGATCGCGCGCATGCCCCCCGGCCCGCAGTACGGCTGGATGCTGTCTGCGACCCAGCGCTGGGTGATCCCGCCGCCCTCGCGCTCCTTCTCGGCCTTGCCCATCCAGCTGGCCATCGTCATCTGCATGTACGCCGTCGGGCGGCCCTCGATGAGCGTCTCCGGGACCGGGTGCGGCGCGGCGAGGAAGAGCCAGTGGTAGCTCCGCCGCGTCGCGGCGTGGTGGTGGTTCGCCAGGGACATGCTGTCCCACGCGTGTGCGGTCGGGACGATGTCGAGCACGCCGAGGCCGAGGACGAGGTCCGGGAAGTCGAGCGCCATGCGGTACGCCAGGCGCGCGCCGCGGTCGTGCCCGTACACGATGACCTTTCCGCCCTCTGCGCAGGGCGGGTGGAGGGAGTGGATGAGGTGGACCATGTCCTTTGCCATCTCCCGCTTCGAGTGCGCCCTGCTCGACCCGTCCGCGGAGGGCTCCTTCTTGCTGTGGCCGTACCCGGGCAGGTCGGGGATGAGCACGTCCCAGTCGCGGAAGTGGCGTGCGAAGGAGTACCACATCTTGTGGTTCTGCGGGTAGCCGTGCAGGAGGACGAGGAGCGGACGGGGGGGCTTGCGCGCCTGCTCCTGCTCCTGCTCCTGCCCTCCGTCTTCCTCAGCGGCCTCGGCAGGCAGGTAGAGGGCGAAGAGCTGTGCGCCGGACGGCACCTGGGTGGTGACGGCCTGTGCGCCGAGCGGGTTCTGCAACGGCGCCTCTGGGGAGCGGACGCGCGTGAGGGGCGCACCCGAGGTGTACGCCGGCGGGTGGTTCGGCGACGGCGACAGGTGTTGGGCCATCGGGAGCAGCGCTTGCGATCCAGTCCTGGTCGAGGAGGGAGAGCACAGGCAGCACAGGCAGCTTGCCTCCCCTCCGGCTATCCTGCTTCCGGCTATCCCCGCACACGCGTCGGACATGACCGGCCCCGTGCACCGGGAATACATTCGGCTCCGAGCCCCTTCCAACCCTCACGCCGAGAAGCCGGGCCCGCACACCCGCTGCAAACACGTCCCCGTTTTATCTCGCCGCTCCCTCCTCCAGAGCGCCGAATGAGCTCTCGCACCCCCGATGCAATGTCTCGACCTCATGTTCATGTTGCACTTGCCTCATCCGCACAGGTGGCTACTACTACTGCCTGCACAGTGGCCCGGCCGCCAAGCAACCGACCTCTGCTGCCTGGGCTCGCATAATCCCCCTCTGGTAAGGCAACACAGTCCACAGTCCTCCGCCGGTCCACGACGGGCCGACGCACAGTACAGTACTAGCCCCCCTCGCACCAGGACTGTGCACTGTCTCGTATCTCAGCCCGATCCAGCTGCAGATGCAGAACAGCCCTGCCGTGCACGCCTCCACCTCTGCATGGGAGGACTCTGCACCGCGTAGAAGCCTGCTTGGCGCTCGGCGTGCCGAGCGAAGGATAAAGCTACTGTATTCAATGCCCCGCCCTCTCTGTGTTGACTCTGGCCTCGGTTTGACTCGGAACAAGGTGCGAGCAAGGCGGGAAATGCACAGACACGCCCCAAATCCGGGCGCCGACGCTATCGTCTGCCTCGACGATGCAGAACGAGGCAAAATTTGCGGTACGCGACCTCGCAGGAGGGCATATAAGCTTGCCGTCCGTGCAGCAGTGCACAAGGCACGCTCCGAGCTCCATCCTCCTCCTCCGGCCACAACCTCGTCCATCACACCAACAGTATGCGTCTGCTCGCCCTCCTACCCCTCGCCCTAGGCGCGCTCGTCTCCGCCACACGCGTCCTCCCGCGCCACTGCGTCCTCCCGGACCTCTACGACGCCTCCATCAAGGAGCTCTCGGACGGCATGGAGGCCGGGTGCTTCACCGCTGTCGACTTGGTCAAGGCGTACCTGGCTAGGATCAGCGAGGTGAACGCCGAGCTGAACGCGGTCATCGAGACGAACCCGGATGCGCTGGATATCGCTGCGTGCGTTTCGTTCCTCTTCCACGAGCCAACCCGGGCATGCTGATGCGTGTGTGCATGTGCAGCCAACTCGACAAGGACCGCGTGGCGGGCATCATCTGGGGCCCCCTGCACGGCATCCCCATGCTGGTCAAGGACAACATCGCGACGGCCGACAAGATGAACACGACGGCCGGGTCGTACGCGCTCCTCGGCAGCATCGTCCCGCGCGACGCGGCGGTGATCAGCAAGCTGCGCAAGGCGGGCGCGATCATCCTGGGCAAGGCGAACCTGTCCGAGTGGGCCAACTACCGCGGGTCGCTGACCAGCAACGGCTGGTCCGCCCGCGGCGGGCAGACCTACAACCCCTACTACCCGAAGGGCGACACCTGGGGCTCTTCCTCCGGCTCCGCGGTCGGCACCGCCATCGGCCTGTGCGCCGCTGCCCTCGGCTCGGACACGGGCGGGTCCGTCGTCTGCCCCGCCGACAGGCAGAACGTGTTCGGCATCCGCCCGACCACCGGCTGGGTCTCCCGGGCCGGCGTTGTCCCGCTGTCCGAGCACCAGGACACGGTCGGCCCCATCACGCGCTGGGCGGCGGACGCCGCGCTCGTGCTGGAGATCATCTCCGGGCCCGACTACCGCGACAACTACACGCTCGCCCAGCCCGACGTCGTCCCGCGGTACACGTACTACCTGGACGAGCAGGCGCTGCAGGGAAAGACGCTGTGCGTGCCGCGCAAGGTGTTCACGGAGAACAACGTGACGCACAACGACCCGAGCATCAACGTCGAGTTCAACAAGACGCTTGGCGAGCTCGCTAACCTCGGCGCGACCATCGTCGACCCCGCGGACATGCCCTCGGTGCTCGACGGCCTGTACCCGGCCAACGTGTCCACCGTGCTCGTCTTCGGCACGGACTTCAAGGTCGACATCAAGAACTACCTGGACGAGCTGCTGTCCATCCCCACGGGCGTGCACGACCTCGCGGACCTGCTCCAGTTCAACTTGGACAACGCGGCGCTCGAGCTGCCCCCGCTCGAGCCGGACCAGACCCGCTGGCTCCAGGCAAACGTCACCAACGGCCAGGACAACAGCACGTACCTCGCCGCGGTCTGGCTCGACTACTACATCGGCCGCGTCAACGGCATCCACGCCACGCTCGACAAGTACAACTGCGACGCCATCGTCCTCCCCACCGAGGGCGTGACCACCACGATCGCCGCGCTGGGCGGGTGCCCCATCATCACCGTGCCCCTCAGCTACTACCCCGATTCGACCCCGGCCACGTCCACGCACAACGGCACCGTCTTCTTCCCCGCGCCGGGCATCCCCTTCGGGCTCAGCTTCATCGGCCGCCAGTGGGATGACGCCAACCTGCTGGGTCTGGCGTACGCTTACGAGCAGGGAACGAAGCACAGGCTCGAGAACCACGCTTATGAGAAGGCGACGCCCAAGACACAGCTTGCTGATGTGATGTAAGCTCGCGCTTCGTTTGTGATACAAAAGGAAGGGCGAGATCGTCGCCAGTAATGAAACTTTGTTGGGAGATGAACCGTGCCCATGGCTAAGCAACGGATGTTCGGCGGCGAACGCGTTTATCATCACGCCGTCGACGGTGAAGTTTACATGGACATTTCAATACACGGTGTTGTGCGAGGAGGTACTCCTGCATATGGTCCATCTGGGCGGGAGCCATTTACTTGTGCTTGCCGTCTGGGGAATCGTTGTTAGCCCCAATTCGGGTCGCCATACCAGGAGTGCGCTTACAAGACTTGGTCGCGTACTGACCATCGGACACGATGACGTTGGCGGGGACCTGAGCCTCGCCCTGGAACCACCTCTCAAGGATGTCCCTGGTGCCGTCGGCGTAGCGCTTCTGGGCATCAAGGGTCGTGCCGGAGTAATGAGGGGTCATGGCGTTTCCTCCGCCAAGAGGGTTCTTCATCGTGCGCCACGGGTGGTCCTTGGGCGCGGGCTGGACGTCCCACACATCACCAGCGTAACCGTTGAGCTGGCCAGACTCAAGTGCCTCGGCGATCGAGATACGGTCGCAGATGGCACCCCGGGCGGTGTTGACGAGCCACGCACCCTTCTTGAAGTGCTGGAGGAGAGCGCCGTTGATCAGGCCTCGGGTGCCGTCGTGAAGAGGAGCGTTGACAGTGACAACGTCGCACTGGCCGAGGAACTCGGGGAGATCCGGAACGTGGCGGGCACCGAGCTCGGTCGCAATGTCTATTAGAATCGTGAGTGGGGTTCTAAGTGGAAGCACCAACTCGCACACCATCGGGCAACGGGTTGTAGTCGTAGTACAGCAGCTCCTTGGGGTTGAAAGGCCTCAGGCGGCTCAGGACGAGCCGCCCAATGCGGCCGGCGCCAAGGGTGCCGATCGTCTTGCCCTCGATATCGTAAGCATTGCGAGCGATCGCGGAGACATCCCAGTCCCCCCTCTCACTCATCTCGTGGGCGGCCACAAAGTTGCGGACGAGGTTGAGCATCTCCATCACGACGTGCTCCGCGACGGAGGTGACGTTCGACCCGGTCACTTCAAAGACCGAGATCTTCTTCTCGTTGGCGGCGGTGAGGTCCACATGGTCAGAGCCGACACCGGCCGTGAGCGCAAGCTTGAGCTTCTTGGCCTTGTTGCGGATCAGGTCGCCCGTCAAGTAGGCAGGGTGGAAAGGGGTGCTGCTCCCTGACTGAGCAGACGGCCCATCCATGTTATCTCTTCCACTCACGTAATGAGAACATCCGTCTGTTACGATTGTCAGATGGTATGATACGTTGACAGAGAGCGTACACGTACGTCAGGCAGCTCCCTCTGAAAGACGGAGTTGGGGCCCTCCTTATCGTCAGTAACGATGTACTCGTGTCCGAGAGACTTCAGCCACGGGCCGATTCCGAGCTATAGGTTCTCATGAGCGAGCAGGATCGTCAGAAGGACGCAGCCGCACACACCGAGTTCTCGACAGTGGATAGCAGCCTCGGCTCCTGGAGAGCAGACTTGCCGCCCTATGACGATTTTGTCAGATCCAGTCGCAAACCGGATGGCCCAACCGAATCTCGGCGTACCTTGTAGAGAACACACAGGATCTTCATGGCTACGAGTAATCGGGTTTGGAGGGAAGGACGATATGGAAGGGCGGGTCGAGGGGCGATGGGTACTCATCCCGACTGCCTCTTGTCGACCTTATGTAGCCCCGTACTCAGTGGAGAACCGGGCGGTTGTCCATTGAGCACCCATGACCATTCCGTCAAGCAGTGCACTTCGACCGTTGCGCAACGTCACGACCTCACTTGCTCGCCGGTCTTTTCCGTGAGATGGGCGGTTGAGGTGTGAATGCACTAGACCCGGCATCAGCGGCAGTCCTCGGACGATGAACCCGCCCCCTCCTTTGTCAGGGACGATGACTATGGGCGCTTATGGTCGTCAGATGCAGTACCAGTAGCTACCTTAGGCACTGCATAGCTTGAAGAGACCTGCTCTGTACAGTAGCACCGGCATGTCATTGTCATACCTCCGCGGCCGTGTTGTGTGTACTGCGAGAAGATGGTGTCCCGGTAGTCCCCGACGAGAGTACGGGATCGTCGAAGGTACGTAAAACACTGCTGCTTTGAACCAGTAATAGCACCATTGTGTGTGTTGTACCCACCGATCCCAAACGCAGTGATGGACAGAGAGCCTACCCCACAAACTCGCACGCTGCCTAGGCACATTTCAAGTTCTAGTCAAGCAAGGCTGTTTCTATCCAGAAGAGGCTGTTGGACGTGGACCCTACGTGACCTCACCGCCTTCGAGCCTATGCGACCACCCTCCCTCGCCCTCCTGCTCGCCCTGCTCATACCCTTCATACCCGCAACGATGTCCCAATCCACCCCGCCAGCAATGGACTACAATGCCAATGTATACCTGGCCGTTACGCACGCTCCCTCGCACCCGCCAAGTGCGCCGAGCGCTGCACTGCCTGTGCAGCTCGAAGGGCGGTCCGAGCCGGTCTCGCTCGAGCACGTAGGACAGGTTGGGCAGCTGAAGGATGTGCAGCTGTATGCAATGCCCAAGAGAGAGTGGGACGGGCTTGGCGATGGAGGACGGAAAGAGGTGTTGGGGAAGCTCAAGGGGATGGAGGGCGTGAAGGCGGTTGAGGAGCAGGTGCTGAGGCAGCGGGTGAAAAGGGATGAGTTCTGAGACGAGAAGATGAGGGACGAGGTCTGCCTGATCTATTGCAGAAGGCAAACAGGAGATGTCAGGTACCAGAGATCACATTGTATTCCCACAAGATGTATATGCTACAAGCTTAACGACGCACAGCTACTCGTCCACGTCCTCAGCCTCATCCAGCTCGTCCACCCCATCCCCATTCGCAGCAGCCAGCTTCCTCGCCTTCCCCTCCCTATGCCTCCTCACAACCTCGTCCGGCGTGTTCCCCCTCTCGCGCTTCAAGATCGGCCTGTACACCTTATTGACCCTTGTTTGCCCTCCGCCCAGCTCGATCCTCGTCGGCCCTCTGCCCTGTGTGCCACTCTCGACCGTCGGCCGGCCAGGGGCAAGCTCCGCCGCGCGCATGAAATACGACAGCAGCGTGGTCTGCATGAGCGAGGCCGTGTACAGCTTGTTGAACTCGGTGAGGAAGCCGTTCTCCCAGAAGCGCGCGGCGGGCTGCCACCGCACGTCCTCGTCTCGGTAGAGCGTGTCCCAAAGGACGAGCGGGAGCGGGTCGGCAATCTCGTACACAGGCTTGTTCTCCAGCACGGCTGGCGGTGGCTCGTCGGCGCGGAATGGCGGGATTGGGTTTGCAGGATCGGTGTTCAGCAGGGACGTGACGATGCTCGGCTCTTCAAGTCCCTGCCCGACAAGGAACAGCACCGCAGCAATGTGCCGTATCTGATGGTAGAGGAACCCGAGCCCCCTGACGTTGATCACATACAGCGCCGGGTCTGTGATCCGCTCCCCCGGCCCTTGCCCGGGGGCGAAGCCGGTGGTGTCGTCCAGCGCACGGTCGATCGTGGCCAAGTCGACGGTGCGCAGGTAGTTGACATCGCCCTTGCTCCCGTCGAGTTTGCAGAAGTTGCGCCAATCGTGCGTTCCCTCGAGCCGCTGTGCCGCATCCCGCATTCGCCCTAGGTCTAGCCCAGAGTGAAGCCGGAAGAAGTACTTGTAGTGCCGCCCGATGCAGGCGAAGCGCGCTTTGAAGTCGGAAGTGACGGGCGACCAGGAGAGGATGCGGATAGAGGGCGGGAGGAGGCGGTTGAGCGTAGCCGCGTACGGGATCTCCGACTCGGTTGAAAGCAGATGTTGTGTAGCTTCGTCCACCAGTGAGGCAGGCGGTGGTTGGGTCGACGATTGGGATGTTGACGCTACGGTGCCAGGCAGCTCGCCGAGTCCTCCTTCCTCGGAGGCGTCCACCTCATCGTCCCGTTCCAGATCTAACTCCTCCATCCCTCTCGGAATTCGCTCATCCATCTCCCTTTCCGCAGCCATACTCCTCACCCACAGACTTATCACCTGTCCCGCAGCGCTGACCCCTCGATCCGTTCGCCCGCTCTTAGACAGCTCCGCGCCCTCCAGCCCTCCCGCGGGGTCGATCAGCCGCGCGCCAATGAGTGCGGCCTCCAGTACACTTTCCACCGTCGGAAACACGGAATGTCCCTTCTGCAGCTCCAGGCCACTGTACTCCCATCCGTGATAGCAGAACTTGAGCGCAATCTTCCGCCTCGGCTTGGAGGAGATGTCGAACCCGAGCTTGCGGCGTGGCCTTGCGACACCCGTGTCGTCGTCGAGCTGTGATAGCCTAGCTATCAGCTGTGTGCGTGTCCAGTCCTCGTATTTCGCCATTTGACCTCTGGAGACCGGGGTGGGGAGGCGGTCGAGAAGGAGGCAGAGGGGCGGGCGGCGCATCCAAGCGATGCGGACGACCTGACTTGGGCTGACTGGACCCTGCAAGGGACAGGGAAATTTTGCTTATATAATAACTTGTTATGTAATATCAATATTTACGGCGAATAGGCCTCGGGACATAGGAGCTCTAATGGGTATCGTGTGTGCGGGAAATATCAGAAACTTGAATGTGCTCATCCGACGTGGATGAAAGGCGCCCAGCGAGACGTGGGCACGTTCTGTCGCCGAAGGTTGGCGATGGCCCTTTTCAGACCCTCGGCCGCGTCCTCATGCTTTGGAACCTGTCCATCGCGCATCATGTAGGAGTAGAGGAGGCGTGCAACTTCGGGGACATCCTACATCAGAGGTCAGCGTCGCCGAGCACGAGATCTGATGAGTGAACACTCACCTTGTCCGAAACTTCACCCATGGTGGCAACAACCCCTTCCACACCAGCAAACTGAAGTCCGGCGGCGAGGTGCAGGCATTCATCGGGCACTTTATCGGAACCACGAGCACAATGACAACCAGAGAGGAAGGCGAGCCTTGTCCTTGTGAGCCGGAGCTCAGCAATTTTTGCCAGTGTCAAGGGCCCATCGTGCAGGTATAGACCGCTTTCCAGCGGTTGCGATGAGACCGATTTCCCATGTGTCGCGATATGCAGCCAATCATGAGCCGGTATGGCGCTACTGACAGACTGGACCGTCGCTATGGCACCTTCCAGTACGGTTGAAGTGGTTTCGAGGCGTAGCTGCTGGATGACGCGCTTCTCCTCCTTTGCGCTGGCTAGCAGCGGTTGGTCTGGGGCAGAAGGCACAAGCACCGTCAATAGCCTTCGCATGCCGGTGTCGTCGTCCGCAGGCTGAGGGTGGAGGAGTGCGGATATAGACGCGGTGTAGGAGCAGCAGAATAGGTCAGGGAGGCCCCGCTGTTGCGTACCGCGAGGCATGGCGGCATGAAGAGGGAGGAGCGAGGCGACCCCCACTGGGCAGAGGCGGACTCGTGAAGGCGGTCCGGAGGGGTATAGCCGAGCGAGGGTATTGACAAGCGGCTGACCGAACACTAGCCACAGCCTTTCCAGCACTTGAATCCATGCATTCTCCTTCAGTAGCCTTCCTGCGCGATCAGTGGTGGTGGAAGCGGCCTTTGCTAGTACAATGTACAGGTCCTTTGCCAGCTGGAGCGTCAGAGACGGAAGTGCCAGATGCGATATTCGATGGGTGCTCGTGATGATCAGCACATCGCAGCGGCGCTCACTGACGTTCAGGACGATGATGGGTACCTCGTAAGCTGCCTGTCTCAGCAGACCGAACCGGGCGGGAAGCAAGAAACGCTCGAATCCGGGCAACCGGCGTACCTCTCGGACGAGGTAATCCCAACGCTCTGAAGAGCGACGACGACGCGCCAAGGCTGCAGGCATTGCGAACGATAGCTCCATGTCGGAGGCCTCCATGGCTCTTCCCACTTCTCCGATCTCGCTCGCCAAGGCGGGCGCAGCGATATGCAACCCTTGAGAATCTGCTCTCAACCCACGGAGTTGCGTCCAGAAGACAGTCCGGCTGGCTTCCAAAAGTTCGAGCGCCTCTTCAAGAGCGCCGAATTCTATTGCCATGGCAGCGGCATCGGCACCGAGATCCACAGCTTGACGTTTCAGCTTCTGTAATCGGGAATCCTGGCTTGTGCCGATCCAAGCAAGCCTAGGCAATAAGGCAATCGCTTGCGCAGAGGCATCGACAGCACCATGCAGGTCTCCCTGATTCTTTGCAAGCTCCGTCCACAGGACTGCGGCTTCATAGCGGTCTTGCACAAAGCTCGCGTCATCTTTAGCCGCACTGCGGTAGGCGTCCAATGCATTGTCTCGATCTGCTTGTTGGTGGTTCCGTTGATAGAGCAGCGCCAGCGTGCGCCCATACTCGACCAGTACCTGGGCGCGGCTCGGAAGACCCGCAGAAGTGGCTGAGCGTGCTTCGCGAAGAATCTGAATGGACTCGCCGATGTCGCCGTGACCGGTAGCGAGAAATTGTTTTCGTATTCCTACCGCAGGCGCTAGAAGTGCTCTTGTACGCCTGGCATGCCCGCGGGGCACGTACTGCAACCCTTGACGATGTGCTTGGACGCCGTTATTCCAATCCGAAGCTGCATTCGTCTTTTCGGCGCGCGCAATGTAAGCCTCGCCAAGCTCGAAATATTCTCCTTGAAGTTCCAGGCGACCCCAGTTTCCTCCCCGAAGATCGATCGAGCGGTGCAGGTTGGTGATGGCGCGGTTAAGTTGTCCCAGATCTCCGGTCACGATATACATTCGCCGCTCTGCTATGCCAAGGTTGCCGATGCAGGATGCTTGTATGGAGGGGTAGTGAGCCGGCATGTGATCAACCGCATTTTTTGCCACGCTGACAAATTCCTTCAGGTCTTCGATATTGTGGAGGTGATGGTGGCGCATCCACACGGCATTCGATAGCACGATAAGGCTCGCGTGGTATCTCACTCTCTGACGACCCGTGGAAGTCACACACTGCCTCGCGCAGTGCACCATCGCGTCCAGGTCGACGCTCCGTCCGGAAACGTCAAATCGATACAAGTGCGTCATGGTGAGCATATGCAGAGCTGCCGCCCTGTCCACTCCGTTGGTGGGGAGTAGCACCACGACGGATTCCAGACTGTTGACCGCCTGAGTGAATTCGACAACCCCTCCCTGGACCATGTACCGATGGAGCTCCATGAGAGTGAGCGGAATCTGTGCTCGCGCCGCGAAGATCGGAAAGTCTTGCATCATTGCCAGCCCCTGCCTACCAAGGTCGATTGCTCGGTTCAGATCATCTTGGTTGCCGTTATTGTTCGCTCGTAATGCGTGCAGGGCTGCATCGGCTTTGAGAAGGGCGGCATGGACAATGGGGCCGAGTTGGGAGCTGATAAGAGCCTGGTCACACAGTGCGATAGCAAGGGTGATGTCGTTGTCCTCTCGGTATCGATAGTAACGTTGCTGCAGGCAAAGTGCATACGTCACGAGTGTCATGTCGGTCATCTGACTGCCCGTGGAGGACAACAGCACCAGTGCCCGCACCAGAGCGTCCACGTCATTGACAGCGAGCGAGCGGACGCGGAGGCACTCAGCCAAGCAAGACGCTACGGCGTCGTAACTCTCCGTTCCTTGCACAACAAGGAGAGCTCTATCGAGCAATGCACCGGCCTTGTTGAGGCACTGCGCCTGTCCGGACTGGGTGAACTGCGCAAACAGGGCATTTGCGAAAGTGACCGCTCGCTCGCCGAACGAGGGAGCGTCCTGCGCTGCACGAACGGACGCCTCTCCCGCCACTACGGCCTCTACGAGCGCGCTCTCGTCGCCCGTGCGCTCATACATCTGCCGAAGGGCAGCACACAGTCCGGACTGGAGATCGGCGAGACGGGCCGAGTTGGGCGAGAGACCGGCGGAGAGGGCGCGGAGGTCGCGGATGGCGTTGGTGAGAGCGGCGAGGTCGCACGAGAAGGCGTAGCGCTGCAGCTGGGCCAGGGCCAGGTTCAGGACGATCCCGCCCGAGGGGGGGGAGCGGGAGGAGGCGGAGCTGGAGCTAGAGCTGTTGCTCGGGGTCCGAGAGTCTAATGACAATGTGGTCAGAGTCCGTAAACAAGTACTTGCGATACAATCTACCATAGCCGCCTGGTGAACCAACGTTATGCACCGTACCGTCGATAGTCAACGGCGTCTCTTGCAGGAGGATTTGTTCTTCTCCACGATGAATCATTTCGAATACTGAAGTGACAGAAAAGGATGGGGCACAATTGAGTTTTCCTTTCTCGTGAGTACACAGGAAATTGTCGCCTTTGTGAGCGAGTGTCTTCCGTTTGGGTCGGTGGATATAGAACGAGTTTGTTGTCTTGCCAAGCCGTCAAGCCAGACTTTATATAACACCATGGCATTCTCGTCGCTTCTCCGGTATCAACCAGCACGCTCCAACATCCGCCACGGAGCACAAGACGTTCCGGTGCAGACATGCAGCGGAGCGGGCTAAACGCTTGTCGCCATGCGGGTATGCATCTGGATGTCATACAGGAGAGGTTGATTGCCTGCTCCGGTGCCGGGCACGAGGGCACGGAAAAAAGCGAAAGAGGTCCGGGAGATATTCAGATGCGCGCAGATCAAGGAGAAACTAGCCGGAATGCGGGCTGATCCCAGTGCACGACACTGCCGGAGTCCATGGTTAGCCCAGCTGAGGGCGGCCTCACAGGGCAGGCCGTGGAGACAGGTTGGAGGTCACTGCCTGCGCTCGTAGAGACACCGGGCAATAGCCGTATCGCGGAAGGAGGGCGCCCAGTTCGTCGCTGTGCCATGGTAGCTTGATTATGCAGGGGGAAGTGTATTGGGCGCGATCCCAATTCCAACTCTACAGCGGTGCATTTGCAAGCGAAAGGGAAGAAAGAGCGGAGAGGTTGCGAGAAGGAGGGAGCCGTGCTGCGCCGAAGTGTAGGATCTTGACAGGGCCAGGGATTAGTCACCACGCGGTATAACGGCATTAGGCTGGTCAGGAAGGGCGTTGCGTATCGTTGGGAGGGTCAGCATCCCGCGCAAACAGAGGGACGGAGACGCAATGCGGTGCCTGTCAGGGTCTGACAATGCTCCGACTTCTCCCTTTGATACCTTCAGTCAACTTGCAAATGACGCACGATGCGTGAACGTGAAGATAACCGGTCGGGCCCTGAACGCATTATCACACGATAGGGCGGCGAAGATGCCGTTCATCACAACCCTCTGTGTTCCAGCGCCTGCGCGGGCGGGTTGCTGTAAATGATGATCATAGCTTTGCACGCGGAGAAGGGGCACGGAAAGGACGAAATACGAGCGAAAATTCCGGCTGTGGGAGCGTCGTGAGTCTGACAATGCATACCCGGGCGCGTAGGAACACTCTGATGCTGGAGCACTTGTGACTCGTGTGAAGGAGGGCGTGTGCGGAGAAGTGTTTGCCTGGGATCCACCGGCACTGCCGCTGATTCCTACCCTGTGTTAGTGTCAAAACAATGTGTGGATTGAGAGGAAGCGCCCGACGAGGTGGTGATGACAACGCGGGTTTCATCAGCGCGCGGCCTTGTGATAGCGGTCATATCCAGACGTTCTAGCCTGTACGCTATGTTCCATCAACGTTGATGATGGTAAGGGAGAGAGCGCATGGTAAAGCATGAGAAAGTCGGTGGGTCGCGATAGGCAAATCGAGCCAAAGGGAAATCACGTTCGCCCCGTTCGCGGCAGGTCCCGGCGTTGCCGATGTCGCCGTGATCAGCAACTCCGGGAGCGGGGCAACTTCGGCTCCGGGGACGCTTACCGATGGGGACCCTGATGGCCCCCGAACTTTTTTGCCAGACGCCTACGAAATAGCGCTCAATCACCCCCTGGTGCCTCGTTCTCATCGCCCCGTCCCTGCTTCACAACATGACACGCTATACGAACTTGGGGTATAGGCGCACCCACGTGGAGGCGACAAAGCTGGACGAGTCGCCGAATGATGCATCAGCGTCGGCGGACCCCACTGCGGTCCGGGAGGGCGATGCTGATGCTCCCAAAAAGAAGAAAACGCATAGGGCGGGCAAGAAGTTCTCCAAAAAGCGCAAGCGGGAGGACGGCGAAGAGGGTGGGGACAAGGGTGGGAAGGAGAGTGGGCACGTCGGTGAAGACGTAGAGGCGGATGGGCAGCGGCCAATCAAGAAGCGCAGGACCGGCGCTGAGGCTGCGCCGGGTAACGACGGGCGAGGGTCCACGCCGGCGATCGGCGCCGGTACTCCTGCTGCTCCTGAGGCAGATTCGGGCGCGCCTGCCGTCTCTGGCCCTGCTGAGACGACTGCGCCTGGGCCGGCACCCGCCAGCCGAAAGCAGAAGGCGAAGCCGAAGAAGACGTTCGAGCGGAAGAAGTTCGAGAGGGGTCCGTCCACTTTTAGCCATCGATCTTCATTCCGAGACTGAACAGTCAGCAGATGCCAAAGCCCGAGCTCTTGCTTCTGAGCAACGACGCTTGGCCCGCATCGCCGACCGTCAGAGCGACACAGTGTGCTTCGCCTGCAGGCAGACGGGCCACGCGATCCGCGACTGCCCCAACGCGAGCTCCACCGCCTCAGGCGGCGAGACGACCCGCCCTGGAAAAGTCGCGCTAAAGGGGGAGACGCTCTGTTATCGATGCGGGTCGACGGGGCACACGCTCGCGCGATGTCGCAAACCCGCACTGGCGGGAGGAGAGCTGCCGTTCGCAAAGTGCTTTGTGTGCGGAGGGACGGGGCACTTGGCGGGCCAGTGCGGGCAGAATGAGCGTGGCGTGTACCCGAGAGGCGGGAGCTGTAAGCTCTGCGGGGAGGTGACGCATTTGGCCAAGGATTGCCCGTTGAACACGAGGGGTAGGTGGTTGGGTTGGTCAGTGGAAAGTGGTGCTGATGCTAGTCACGCATGTAGATTCGCAAGGAGACACGCTGGTGCTGGGGATGACGACAGATGGGGGAGGGGACGAGGACGACTTCCACGTGCTTAAGCGACGTAAGGCCGAGATCGACAAAGAGTCTACCGTTCCCAAAGCCAGCGGCACAACGACGGCAAAGCCCAAGAAAGTCGTCAAGTTCTAATTTGTATCTCGAGCTGGGAGAGATCGGAGACAGCGGGTCGTGAACCTGTGTGATGGGCTGATGGATGGATATCCCCAATTAGATACCTGCATTGTACTTCTATGCATTACATTGCGATATACGATCATTAATGCCGCCACCATCTCTCCGCTGCTACGTGCCGGTTCCGAAGCAGCTCGCTCTCAATACACCCGCATCATGTCCTTCGGCGGCGCTCCGCGCGAGACGTTCCTAAAGGGGCAACGCTTCAGCCAATGCCTGCCGCCGCAGTTCGGGCACGGGCTGGGCGGGCCCAGGAGTTTCCGGCCAAACTCGTCCT
Organism: Calocera cornea HHB12733; assembly: GCA_001632435.1. Lineage (NCBI taxonomy): Eukaryota > Fungi > Basidiomycota > Dacrymycetes > Dacrymycetales > Dacrymycetaceae > Calocera > Calocera cornea. Next base: position 35,584 of record KV423946.1, read on the forward strand.
CGGGGATCTCCCTCATCGGCGCTTCCTGCGGCCTGAACGTGCGGTCAACGGGGACGAGGCACCTGTGGAGGTACTTGATCACCGTGGGCATGAGCTGCTCTTCGCCGGGCACGTCCTCGACCGGCTCGGGTTTTGGCGAGGACAGCGCGTGCAGGAGGTACGCGAAGCGCACGTCGTGCAGGGTGATACCCTGTGCCTTCTGCGGCGGGTCGTCGAAGTTGAGCGCCTGGTGAGTGTGCAACCGCACATATACGGACTTCGAGAACACCGCTAACACCGGATGATGCTGCCAGTCCTGCGTCAGCTTACTTGACCCAGTCGGATAGACGAAGCACTCACATTCTCCTCCTGGGTGATCTCCAGCAGCTTGGCCGCGAAGCTGATCGCGTCCGCCCCACTCTTGAACTTGAACTTCCTGAGCAGCGCATGCGCATACACGCCCTTCTCCTTCTCCGGCGCGGCACCAGGGCCGTTGCTGACCTCTGTCGGCGCGAGCTTGCTGGCCATCTTGCGCACGTAGGCGACGTGCCACCCGCGCGCGTACAGTGGGCGGAGGTAGGTGTCCAGCTGGGACTGGGTGAGGAGCGGGGCCGGGCCCGGCGCGGGGCGCGTGGGCGTGTCCGGGAGGGGGAGCGTGCTGAGCAGGGCACGCAGGGCGGGGGAGAGCACGAGCTCCGGGTTGGCGGCGAAGGAGCCGTGGGTGCCGGTGCCCGCGCGCTGCGGTGCGTATGGGTGTGTGTACGCCGAGGCGCCCGTGAGGTCCTCGATCGCCTCCCTGGCCAGGTCGACTGCTTGGACAGGCATGGCCACGGCCCGAGGGCGGGCAGCACGAGAGGAGAGCTGGGAGGAGGCGAACGAGGTGGCTTCGTGGACGAACTGGGAGCGGTAGTCGTCGAGCGTCATGCTGGGCATGGCGGAAGCAGGCGCGGGGGGAGCAAGTTCGGGTGCGGGTGCGAAGTCCAGTGATGGTGCGCGGAAGACGCTTTCGCCGGCAATTGAGGATGATCGAGCGCTGTTCTCCTGGGCGGCCCCAGCGTTCCCGGCAAGCGGATGGGGAAGCTCTTCCTCCCCAAAGCCCTCGAACGCCTTGGCGATCCGCGTCCAGTCCGGCGCCGCCTGCCTGCCATCCTCTATAGCACCTAAGCCAGCAGCCTCGCTCCTCTGTGTGGAAGGAGTGAAGAACTCGGGCCCGGAGAACTCGGGCGCATAGTCCGCGTACAGGGCGGCGGTGTGGCGCTGCGCGTGCTGCTCGCGCGGGTCGAACATGCTTGGCTTGATGGGGGTGTCGGCGGCTTCGGCTTCCACTTCCACTGAGGCTGGGGCTGAGGCTCCTGGCAGTGGGTAGCCCGAGGCGGAGACGGGAGACAGGTCAGCACGGAGCGCATCTAGGTGCTCCTCGTGAGAGTGCGAGTGCGAGTGCGGGGCTGGGAGGTCGGGAGGGCCGAGCGGGTCCAGGTGCAGGCGCGCCTCGGGTGCGGGCGGGGCTGCTGATAGAGCAGCGGACGAGGGCTCGACGGGTTGGGTGAGTGGAGGGGCAGGCGGGGCGGGCAAGTCAGCAGCGTACACCGCGTCCGCGTCCAAGTGCCGATACGCCCCAGCGAGCTCGGGGCTCGTCTCCCGCGCATGGGGTGGCTCGGAGGGCCGGAGTGATGAAGCAGCAGCAGGGGG